>JADDOH010005936.1:0-31451 GCA_016648135.1 Agrypnia vestita
TATGTATATGTGTGTGTATATTCTGGTCAACAAACTTCGTTTTGAATACATAAAACATATTTTTCCGCAAGGGTTCAGATCCGGTATAAAACTCACTGTATCCTTTTTGAAGCAATCGGGTATAAATTAATTTAGAAAAGATTTCGCTTCTCGCAACAAGCAGCTTGCTCCGCTCCCCGTCCAAGTCCGTAACTCAATTTAAAGTCAGTCATTGGTGGGATCATTTTTGTTTCAAGTTCATCCGCGACGTTCTCACGGGAGGTGATCTAAATATTCATTTCGGAGGCGACCCAAGTTGACGGAAACCGCGCGGGCCCTCCCGCGGGACGCCGGCGCCGCGCCGCTTCACGTCCTCCAGGGGACACGCTTCAATTGCACAACTCGCGGCGAGTTTTGCCCCGCTGTTTTACATTCCATTCTGGGAAGAGGCGTCGCACAAAGATGCACGGGGGGTGGATAACAAAGCTTTTTTAAATATCTAAAACCGCATGTCTAAATCAAATGATAAAAGATAGTTATTTAGTCTAAACTAAAAAGAATTTCTTGCCTATTGAAAGAAATAAGTCGAGTAACAAATTAAAAAAATATATACTAAATAACAAGGATAGTGATAATCCTATCATGAACTCAGGAGTTTATAGACTTAATTGTAACGATTGCGATAATTTTTATATTGGCAAAACAAAAAGAAATTTTGAAACTAGGGTTAAAGAACATATCAAAGCATTAACTAGCAATATTGATTCTGATTTCGCAAAACATCTAATAGAATTTGACCATACATTTGATATTAACACAGACTTAAAATTTTTACATTTCAACTATAAGATACCTCAAATAAATAATTTAGAAATACTCGAAATTAGGAAAAATGTTAATATTAAGTCTAATATAATAAATACACAGACGAAATTTTTGCACAATCCTATTTTGAATATTTTTCCACTTAACATTCCAAATGACCCATAATAATCAACACCTCGAACCCCCCCTTCCCCTCACCAACCCCCTCAACCGCTCCTTCACCGTAACATATTTGCTTGTTTCAACTTTTAAGATTAATACACAATAATCCTGATGAAGAGAACATTGTTCTCGAAACATGTAGATTTTTTAATCTAATATAGTGGTGAAAACAAAGTAATTTGTGTTTTATTTTAATAATAATGTCACCACAAAGTTCAAGCCTTCATACAGAAGAAGAAAAAATATTCTTCGAACAGTTAAATAAGTCGATGTTAAATTATTTATACATTAAATCTGCAAAATGTATCTTATTTACTTTCCCGACTTCCCAAATTGGGATCGTAATAGGTTTTGGTTTATATGATTCTGTGTAAATCAATATTCCATTTAAGACGTTATTATTTTTACATCTTCTTAAAAGTCATTTGTAAAAAAAATTCCGTCAATTTATTGAAAAAGTGTTATTTTTATCACGAATCGCAATTCTCGAGTAGAGTATCCTGCGCCATTATTTAACTGGATGCAGGAAAAATATTTCCAACCTGTTTATTTCATATGAAAGATAAGTATCTTTTATTTGTATTGCATTTTCGCTATAGATGTTACAGGTAGAAAGTTAACCAACATGAAATGTATTTTGGCAGCTAGATAAGGAAATGACACCGAGAGAACTATCGCGACCAAACTTGCTTTTCCTTTTGTCAATAGTCGACATTTTCCATTTAAGTTCTGATTTTGCGATAAAAATGAGAAAAGATGCCACATTTTTAGTTTCCATAATATATTACGTCTTGGTAAAAATTTTGCAGGATTTACGAAGAATTTGTGTTTCAATATTTTATGAGCTATGTATGAGAGATCCAAGACACAACTTTTAATCATAAAATTTTCACATGACATTACAAAAAAAACTATAAATGTACTATATAAAAATGTGAAAACTTAATTTTGGTAAAATAATATCTTGGTATCAATTAACAAAAAAATTGTTTTTAGATAGCTTTCCAAAAAACATTATACAAACGTTACTCAAGTTAACCGCTTTTTCCATAAAATTAAAAATATTTAATTAGTGTATATTATAGATATCTCACAGAGACGAAACTGTATTAATTATGGGAAAGTAGGTATAGAAGTCATTTGGGTGTAACAGGACTTATGACCTGTCTTTTGGTAGGCTTAAGTGATCACTTTACACAATTGTAACATTCGCCATTTCCACCCATGATAGAATATACCATGCTTATTCATTTTTTTGGAAGTTGTATATATGTTCAAATTGCGTGAAGCTTTCATATTTCACGCAATTTGAACATATATACAACTTCCAAAAAAATGAATAAGCATGGTATATTCTATCATGGGTGGAAATGGCGAATGTTACAATTGTGTAAAGTGATCACTTAAGCCTACCAAAAGACAGGTCATAAGTCCTGTTACACCCAAATGACTTCTATACCTACTTTCCCATAATTAATACAGTTTCGTCTCTGTGAGATATCTATAATATACACTAATTGATTAATAATGTCTCTGTGACATAAATCCAGCACTGTTCTGAAAGATTTGAACAAACTCAAAATATTCTTAAAAATATTTATTGACATATTTAAGAATAATTTATTGATAAGTACTAGCAGTTCACAGCAACGTTCGGCTTCGCTCGGAATCAGGCCGCAGGGCAGATTCAGCTCGACTCGGTATTTAGACAGCCAAATGTCACTCCCTCGGTCATTCCATGTCCGGAAACGAAGGGGCTGCCTGATCCAATTTCTAATTAGAAGTTATCTAAATAAACAGTAGGTAATAGTCCAACAAGTTTATATCAAACTAGCTGTTCGTACTCAGCGTTGCTTACTTTAAAAAAAGTTTTTGGGGGGAGGTAACAAAGGTTCCATTGTTTTCCAAAGTCTCTATAAAAACAATGTTTCCGCTTAATCTAGGCTGGGGTGGATAGTTGTCCAGGAGGGAAATGTTGCCTATATTACTCACCGGGTCATAGAGAATAATTATGCAAAATTTGAGTCAAATCGGTCAAATGGTATAAATTTTTACAGAAAGTATATCATGGGAGGAAGTGAGGTTAAAGGGCAGGGCCGAAATGTCACCTATGTTACTCGCCGGGTGCTAAAAACCAAGTAGGTATGCAAAAATAGAGTCAGATCGTTGAAACCGGTAGGTACAGATTTGGACGAAAGGGAGAGGGGGAGGAGTAAACAGTGAGGGGGGAAATATTATCTTTGTTACCCGCCGGGTCGTAAAGAATAAGTATTCCAAATTTGAGTCAGATCGGTCGAACAGTACAGATCTACATGTAAGGGGGAGGGGGAGGGATAAAGAGTGGAGGGAGAAATGTCACCTATATTACTCGCCAATTTTTGCAGAAATATCATCGGGTAATATGGGCGACATTACCCCCTCCTCTTTACCTCTCCCCCTCTACCCTGACATTTTTTCCACGCAAATCTGTACCATTCGACCGATCGGACCCAAATCTTGCATCCTTATTATTTAAGACTCGGCGGGGAATATAGACGGCATTACCCCCTCCTCTACCCCTGATATATTTTCCATACAAATCTGTACTGTTTGACTGATCGGACCCAAATTTTGCATACATGTTCCTGAGGACCCGGCGGAAAATAAGCCGCATTTCTCCCCTGGATATCCCATCCATCCCAGCCTTGATTAAATGGAAACATTGTTTTTATTAGAAGTTTTGCAAAACAATGTTAAAAATGTACTTGCCTGCAGAAAAAATAAAATAAACGTAAGAAAATATAAATATCGATTTATCTTCTTAAAGTGACTCAAATGTTAAATAATGTATCTATATATAATATTTATACACATTAAATTAATATCTTAATAATATCTTCAATCTTGAAAAACAATTGTTGCATTTAAAGTTTGGTGAGTCTTTTTACATATTTTAATACGTTAGGCATACCGATTTAAATTTCGAATTTTCTTAAATGTTATTGGCACACGATATGACGCAATTTTTTCACTTCACTTCTGCTTTTCGTTTATTTAAACATTTAAAGATGTGCTAACACGGCATCTAGTGCCGGATATTTATCGGCCAATACAAATAAAATTAATGAACGATAATTATATAGAAAAATAAAGGTGAATTATTCTGCCGAATAGAAAAGGAAATCTTAGGCAATTGGCGATATTCAATCGCAGACCCTAATGGCCACACAGCGGCCAGTACAACTAATAGCCAATTGAAGACACCATGGCATAGCGGGCACTTGCGGCCGCGTGGTGGCCACTTACGTCTATTTAAAAAGTTATTCATAATATTATAACATTTTGAATATATTCCTCCGGTTTCGCTCTTAATAATTCTAAGTATCCGCAATCAGATCTTTGGCGGTTTTTGAGGATGGTGGTTTCGAACCACCACAAAGTCTTCCTACTTGGAACCAGGTTGTAAGCAAAATCAAATATCAATTTTTTAATTTTACAATTTTTTTAATTTGGGGATTCACCACCCTGGAAATTATATAACATATAAAATTTACGTAGAAATCGGGTGATTTTTTACAAAAATGTGCTATAGTATTTTTACATCTTTTATTGACACTTATTAACGTACATAAAATATAATTTTTTTGTTTTTTTTTTTAAATATAAAATAGTCGTGTCATGTCCATTCTCGTGGAGCTCCTCCGCCATGACTGAGATGCGAAAATCTCGGGTGCACGTTGGCTTGATATAGAAAAGAAGGTCATGTACTTATTTAGCAATGAAAAAACTATAATGTTACGTATCCCAATGTATTATCCCAAGTATACCAATTAGTGATAGGTCTGCTCTGTACTAACTATTACATTGTAGTACTACATTACATTGAAGTGTACACTTCACACCTTTTGAAGTATAGTGTACACTATAAACTACACACACTTCAAAGTTATTGAAAGAATTACACTTCATTTTAATGCGAACACTACAAAGTACACACACTTCAAAGTTATTGAAAGCACGAGTACTTACTTCAAATAGTACATTTTTATGTGAAATTTTTGGAAATCGAAACAACCCCCATCCCCCTCCCCCCCCCTATGGTATATTTTATTTATTAATTAGTGAATTCAAGTAAAGAAAATGTATGTGCATTTATTTTTATTGAATTATGCCGGACTAGGTAGGTACCGTATATCTACATACGCATTTTTATTTAGAAATGTGTTTGGTCAATTATATGTTTCCATTTATTTTCATAGATGGCGGTAGTGTGCCGCTATACATATTGTATGAAAACTTTGAATAAATATTTAAAAACAATCACTTAAATTACATAAAATTTCAGAATGTAAATCATTAAAGTTTGTTATTGTTTACATTAATATAAAAAAATAAAATGTTTATTGGATACTTTCGAAGATATAAGCCAAAATATATCAAAGTTACAACATCCACACCCTTGACACCAGACGCTCAACATACATACAAAATCAGAGGCCTGGAATGTTAGAAGTGTGCGTCCTCGCTGTGATGGCATTTGCTGGACATTGATTTGTTTACTTATGCTTTAGGACCCGGCGGGTAACAAAAGCGACATTTCCCTCCTATTCTTTTAACCCTTCAATCAATCAATCAATATTTTCGATGCAAATCTGTACCGTTTGACCGATCGGACTCAAAATTTGGAAACTTATTCTTATGGACTCGGCGAGTAACATATGCGACATTTCCCCACTATTATTTTAACCCTTCCCCTTCGCTGATATATTTTCGATGCAAATCTTTACCGTTTGACCGATCGGACTCAAAATTTGGAAACGTATTCATTAGTTTGTTGTTGTTGTAGCCGGGCCTTTTCTTATTCTTTAGGACTCGGTGGGTAACATTGGCTACATTTTCCCTCTCCTCCTTTACCTTTACATGTGTGTGTGTGTGTGTGTGTGTGTGTGTGTGTGTGTGTTAGGTACCTAACACAGGTATTCATGGATATGATGCAAGAAATTCAAAACAATTTCCAAATGGAAAGAAAAAAAAATACCAATATATTATTACGTTCAAGAAGGAATGCAGACATCACATCACAAAATGAAAAATAGAATCACATGGTAATTAAATTCAATGTATGGTTAATATTAGTTAAAGATATATTGTATTACAAACTTAATAAAAAAATGAAAAAAATGTTTTTCAGAGATTTTTTTAAGTTTTAATATTTAAGAAAGCTCCGATACTTACAAAAAAAAATTATACAAATAATCTTTAATAATCCTCAAGGAATTTTATAACCCAAACATCAACATCAAAATAAGACAATAAAATTTGTAGTTTCTCTTATAGTCGCAAATTTAATAGCAATTTATTATTTCTATTTGAAATTTATTTCAATTAAAAAAAGATTACCGCAGTGGATGGATTTTCTAAAATCCGTCGAATCATTAAATGGTCGTATTCACTTATTCCATCATTTTTTCACAGTATTCATATTGATTCAACATAGTGCTACGAGTAATCAATCGATAGGGGTAGACTGTCAGGGGAAGAAGGACTCGCTAAAAAATACAAAGTAAACGATGAGCAAAGATAAAAGTAATCGAGACACAATGATGAGAAGGGTAAACATAAAATAGATTAATAAATATACAAGTTAAACAATAAGATGCAAGGGGAACCTCATAACAACGGAAAACTCAAATGGAAAAAAATCGCTATTGAGAATATAAATAGCAGTCTTAAGATATGGACTCAATCCAAGGAATAGTTTTTTGTTGTTATATTTACAGGTTTTAATTAAATGTATGTTTCCTTATTTATTTTTAAAGTTAAATATGAAGGAAACAAAATAAATAATTTTAAAAAAATTTAAGATTACTAAATTCACAGAATAAAAGACTTGGAAATTACGTTTTCGACAAAACGTTAGAAACATCATACAGAATGCATTTGAATTAATATTTATCTATATTAAAATTAAAATAAAGCATTGCATTATTACACATAGTGATAATGTCACGCGTTCGTTTTTTGTTTTTAAAAAATGTTTTTGCATTGTACTATAAAGTCATTAAAAAGTAGGACTTCAAATCAGGGTCCATACAATCTGTTGATAATTTGTTTACTAAGAATCTATATTATGATTGCACCAAAAATGCTTCAAGCAGTGCGCACCCTGCCATTATCAAGAAACAGTATACAGAGATATATATACAGAATGTATACATATCTATATGTATACTTCTGTATACATATAGATATGTATACAGAAGAAACAAAATAGCGAAATCGTATGAAGTATCGAGATGCATAGATTGCTTTAAAATACATGTAGATAATAATATGTAATGTGTAATGTGTAGAAATATTATACACGTTATTTATTCGTATCAGAATCAAGGTATAATTGTATATAATGTAATAATTTATAGGTGTATATTTTTATTTCAAAATAATCTGTGAATCTCGCGAATATTAGATATAAACAAGGATTTTATAAAGTAAATTGTAATTGTTTTTGTACATTTTAAATATTTTATTATACTTATTACAATACGAGCTAATTGTTCGAGTTCATGGGAGGATTATATCTGTTAAATGCACATTGGTATACTAAAATACTTCATTGGAATATAAAATATAAAATGACGAGTTTATAAAATGATACATTGGAATACTATTACGCACAACCTTTGCCATGCAATAGATAATAACTGTTCTACTATATTCTTCGGTTCCACAATCGCAAATGATTAAATACTTAGGCCGCTTTACAGGGCATGAAGATAAGCTAGAAACTGGTGGTTTAGGGCTAGTCCGAGTCCAGTCAGCCTCTGGTGTAGGCTTAAACACATAATAATATAGTACCTATTGATGCGGTACATGGAGCCAGATGAAGGCAAATAATTTCTGCTACAGTATCGGCAGCTCGTTGTTGCATGCTGCATCAATATCTGGCCGATTCTGAATGTACATCAACATCTTGCACAATCTCACCGCTTGCATAATCATTTGATAAACATGTTTGATCATGTTACTCCAGAAACGCGAGTATACATTATCACGACATATAGTGCGGCGGGGAACATATTTGCGGAGGCACATAAACGGTAACAGTCGAGCGATCGGCCAACAGAAATCATATTTGGGAGCGCAGGTTCAAATACCCGGCTGGGTAGTTTTCGACTTTTATATAGCCAGCCAGACACAACCGGCCCTAAATAATGCAAAACTTGATTTAGGGCCGATTTTATTAACTTTGTTTAAAGTAATAGTTAAGTAAAGAGAATGGATTTTTGCATTTTCCACCTATCAAACAACTCGTTTTCGTAAAAAAATCTTTGCTTTACACTTACCTATTACTATAACAACAGGCCCTTAGTGAGCCCTCAGATAGAACTGTCGCCAGGCGGTTTTGCGGTTGTGTAAATCATCTCTACCAGTGGCCACTGCCAGGCATTGGAATGTTTATAATATTTGTACTTAATGAATGGAGACGACCGTAATGAAGTGTAGTGAAAAGCCTTGAAAATAAGTAGGTATGTATCTATGTCAGTTTTAAATACTGAATATGTGTTCGACTTAATTACCCAAATCTCAATAATCATCACTAAATTCCACTCATTCAACCCTATCTAATAATATCGCAAGGTACATTGCTGGGTATTGATCAAAGACAGATCCAAAGCTCGACGAAGCGGAAACTGTCCGGTTAATTATTTCGTTAGATGTCATTTTAAGTATTCAGATATGTACCTATGTACTAAATTATGTACAACTAGTTATTATTAAATATGTATAATATATTATAATAAATTATTAGTCAAATTAGACAAAAATAACGCACTTTTTACTGTGTATTTCGGCCGCGAGTCTAGGCTGAGAGAGCAGCGCCATGTCGCGTAGCGTAGTATATTGCTCGCGTTAGTGATGGACATAGAGATTTATGGATTTTTCTGCAGTTTTTACCTTATTATTATTTTATAACTTCATCATTATACGCGCCATCTCGTAGAGTTGGTGACGGACTTTGTTCGAGAATTATATAGTTTGCTAACAATATTTTTTTTATATTTCTTTTTAGTATTTAATAAAAAAAACAAATATAAACAATACATATTTTGAAGCTACGAAAAAAATAATTTATAACACGTATATTTTATGGAGCAAACGTGAAAAATATAAATTTTGTCGTTCGCGCAATTTATCAATTAATTCAATTAACAAACTAAAGGTCGGTATAAATGATCATAACAAATCACCGTAATTGCCACCGGCAGTGTAAAATTAGTATTGTGTTTCATAGGTGGTTCAGTTTTGTTGCTTGAGCAACCTACATTAGACTAAAAGATTTCTTTCTTTCCTCGTGCACGTTCGTTATTTTCATTATGTGGCTACAGTGGCTACGGGCATCAATCTCGTGAAATTATTCAGGCAGCGAAATGATGTTTAATGTTTAAGTGTTATATTTTCTGTTGGTGCACCGGGACGCCCTCACCCCCAAGCACAAGGGAAGTTTACCGGACTCATCGTCGTATACGCATTTAAGTTTAGAAATAGTTTCCTTCTGGTTTACCAGGTTCGTATCCGGGGCTGCTGACGCCCGCGTTCATCTTTATTTATTATAAACTAACACACCGCATTTTTTCTCATACCTAAAAAAGGTATTAAAAAAATATATATTATTATGGTACGGTTGCTTATATTTTATGTCAGTTAGGAATAGGTCAACCGCCGAGAGGTTAAAAAATATATTTCCCTTTCATTTGCACTACCATTGAGATAATATCAAAATGAGATGATCACACCAAATTTATTTCCGGATAACGGGATTATATTGTATAAACTGTATTTGAATAATTTAATTTTTATTACGTTGCATTATTGTTTTCAAAATTCAACCTAACTGAATATCAAATACAGGGTTTATTAAATAAGAGTTCTGAGTATTAAAGAAGATTTTTTATCTTCAATGAAATAGAAATAAATAAATAAATATATATACTTAAGTTTGTACGTTAAATATGACACAAATATGTCGTGTAAAACAAGCAAAAACTAAAAGAGTACGCATCGGGATTTATCCAGATGCATTGTTAATGTTAGCAACACTGAAATCTCAATCGGCTGTCTATGATGTAAACTACTGACTACTCGGTATCTCGTTAACTCGTGTATTCATTAAAGTCATGTAATGGAATACATTCCTTTTAAAAAACATTTAACGTTTTTGGTGGCTTTGATCTAAAAATCAATCAAACTAACCCATATTATTTTATACTTATTGCAACAGTGATTTTATCTTATTTAATGATTATTTAACTTTTATTTAAGAATATTTATTCTCTGTCATGGTATTTCATTTTATAAGTAATGAGGTTGTGTCGTCAAATTGATTCCAAAGTAAGAAGCAAAAAAGAAACACATAAAAACCAAGTTTTTATTATACACCCTTTCTTTGTAAAATATAACAATTAAAGACAAAAACATATAACATAACACTAAACTTACAGTAATTTAATATATTTCTAAAATGTCAGATGTTTTGAGCTTTGATAAAAAAAATGCTTTGAAGATTAAATTCTAAAAACATTTGTCAGTCAATTTAGATTTTCGACGAATGTTGGAAATTTTTGACGAATGTCGAATACTTCACTACGAACGTAGTGAAGTACCTATTATGTATACCGACGGAGTAATTCAAAATTACAAAATATTCCGCGACGTTATCGGGCCGCCGTTGCCAATCAAACTTTTCTAATTTGAAAAAACCAATAAAATTTCTTAAAATCCGAAATTATACCATAATTATTAATTTTTTTAACGAAAATTTGATACATCTTCTTGATCGTCGCCACCAGTCTACTTTCCAAGTTTCAGCTCGATTGGATCACGAAAAAAGGGTCAAAAATCGATCCAAAGTTTTTTTTTACGGCAAGCCGGCAAGCAAGCAAGCAGACGCCACGAGTTAATATAAAGGGAGTAAAAAGCATCTCAATCGCATACATACAATAAGGTAATAAGAAGGTAGAAGAGAAGAAGTAAAGCCCGGTCGCCGAAAAGAGAGAATTTCGCACATTGACCCTGCACTACGTGGCGAAATGCATAAATTTGATGGTGCTGTGTCGCGGGGCGCACAACCTTTGGCTTAACGTGAAGCATTTATGGCAGTTCTATCGTATTGGATTGAAACGAAAACATGACATTAACTGCGTACCAAATTTTATTTTAGCATAAAAATACACTGAACAGTATATGATACTTTTTTTCAATTAGTATTCGGCAACAATTTTGCTTAACGTTAGCATTCCTGTGAGATGAGAAGTAAGAGAAATAAAGCATAACATCAACATCGATGTGTCTAGTGAACATACAGTCAATCGATCGTGGTACTATCCAGCGTTAGTACAAGTCCTATAGGAACAAGTCAACTAGGTAGCTGCTGTGTTGTGGATTTCATTATTTAAGTCGCCACAGCTACACTAACTAACATTTCTTGTACACATGAAAGCCTTCGATTAAACAGTATAAATTGCGCACGATCTTCGATTTTAGGTATTCATGGCAATCTTTATCGTTGAATATCTTCTTTATATCCAACTCGAACCGTATTAATACAACTATTCGGGACATATTACGAAAATTTATATTCCCATCTACTCCCATTCTTCGTTCCTTTATTCTAATTTTACGTTCCACTCTACCCTCTCCAACCCTGCTCAACATATTTTATAACCAAAAATTATTTTATATTGTCATACTTTGCTCATATCATTAACAATCATCAGTGGAAATATCATAATTAGCACTATTTTTTATCATATGTTTGTTAATTTTAAGATTTGCTATCAACATTCGAAAAGATAAATAAATAAATGTCACCGACGTTATGTTTTCTCAAGATGGATTGCCGAAGAAGCCGATGGCATCGACAATGATTTCACTGCAGCTCGTGAAGCTTCGTAGGTACAAAGCAGAATTGCAATAAAAGTTGCAGTAGAATTGAACAGAACTACAGTAGAAAGCAGAATTCTGTAGAATTGCAGAAACTCCGGCTGCAGAAACTCGCGCCAGCGACATCTTGGACTAGGTAGATGGACGATCTTTGCGATATTCAAGCGCAGTGTAATTTCTTACATTAAAGTCTATCACAAACGCTGCAAGACAGACCAAACAGTAAGATAGACGGATAGTTTCAAATACCGATTTGTAACATTAGTCTATTGCGTGCCAACGGTACTGTATCGCAACAATTCAACTGATGTTGACATCTATAAGCTCGGAGGCGTCTTAGATAGATGTAAGGGAGATATCTTCATTCGCTATGTCCATCGATGCAAGCACAGCAAAGCTAAAGGCGCCCACACTTGCTGTCAGCCCCATGTCAAATTTGCGGCGCTCCCGAAACAGTCTCGCTCGCTCGGCGCCGGACATTGGGGTAGCTATGCGTGGCCTATAGCCTCCTCTTCCTAATGATATGCGGTATCTATATTATATTATTTATTTTATTGCGCTATATTTATATTATTATCGCGCTACTCTGAGTCAGGAGCTACATCGAATGGAAAGGAGCGAGAGCGCTGATTTTAACCGAATAGGGCTACGCGTCCTCTCCGTTGCTCCGCTCATCCGCGACGCAATCCCAAGATTGAATTAGCGAGCTAACCATATATGGTCAAAACGGCATCGCATTACATCTCTGAGGCTAATAGTTTAGGTGTTATTAAAGGCGAGATATAAAAGTTTTCGTTAGGCCTCGGGTACGGAACGAGAGGCGAGCGACAGAGCGTCAGAGCGTCAATGCAACAGAGTAGAAAGGGGCGCATTGATGCTCTGACACTCTGCCACTCGCCGCTCGTATCGTATCCGAGGCCTTACGGTACAAATTTCTAATCTGGTGCCCGTATGTTTCCGTCCGATTTCAAAGGCATTTCACGTCAAAAACAAAGGAAAAAAGAAAGAAAAACAAAAACAAGAAATAAAAATGCAGGAAAGAAACCAAAAACTGACGGGACACCAAGGGCTCATATGATCAAGAGAGCCAACAAATTATCCGTTGCCCTCTTTGTACAAAGGTATACGTTGAGTCAATTGCATGGTAGTACGATGCTTGCACGAGACTACATTGGCTTTGGATCATTTAATTCTGATGTTTGGAGGAATGATTAGGAACTGTATGTGTAATACCTTGTATGAAGAAATGGTTGTGTATACTTTCACCTAGCATACTAGCTAAGAGTACGTAAAGAAATGCTATTTTTAATGCTTATTTTTAGTACATTTAACATTTTTCACTTATTAAAGACATGTTACTTTATTTTTGTTGTTGCATGTTGCAAATTTTATGTTAGTAATTGTTTATAGATTTGTAAATTTAATCACATGTGGATTATAAAAACAAATGCAGAATTATCCAAAAAAAAATTAATGCAGTCGTCGACTGTCGAAATAACAAGTTCATATGCATACTAGCGGTACACCCGTGAAAAGTCACGCGAAATAATAATAACGACTTGCCTTGGGTGACCGCGCGACGTATGCCGCGCGCTGATTGCTTGTCACACTTTAATTATCTAAATTTTTATTTCCAGAAATTTAACGGACTTTACGACAGACAGACAGACAACAAAATTATTATGTTTGATGATACATGTGACGCACAGGTCAATTTCTTTCAAAATTATTTAAGCTAGACATGATAAATATATTATCGTATTTTTTGTGTTAAATCAGCTTATAACAAATCTGAATGAAGATGTAATATATGAAAAATAATTTATGTATTTATTTAAGAGTTTTTATAAAATAAAAGTTAAATATGTTTTATGTTTTTTAAAACAATATAATTAAATGGCTGAGAACTATTTTGCAAAGTTTACAGTACACGGCAGGAATATGCACATAATTTTCATTATTACAGTAGGATTCGAACGCCCGTATTACCCTCATACTAAACATATTCCGAGCTCAAACACGTCTACTTTGTGTCGAGTTTGAAGTAAGGTTTCACCCACTCCACTGGCATACTCCCCGGCCAATAGTAAAAGATTTCAGAAGGCGAATATTTCCGCTCTTTATCGGCGATATGCTAGACCCGGCCCTGAATTGTACTGTCGGGGTGTGTGGAAACTTGTGTACTTAGCTAGATTTGTTGGTCTGGCTGTAAGGAGCTCCTGCGCCGGCTGAATAAAGGAGAAGAGAAGTAAAATAATGAATAGAAATGTGACAAGTTGAAATGTTTCGCGGTGGGGGACATCCGGCCTGGCCCCGAGCCAGAAATGTCAAACTTTCCGCCGTCCGCACGACGGCTCATAGACAACATTAAGTACCTTTGTGCACCGGCCGCCGCGCCGGCACGCTCCAAGCGGCCACGCGCAATACCTGCTAATTTACAAGGAACAAAATGCGTCCGACACTTTTCATACAAAGAAACCTCCGCGAGTGTTTTAATTCTTGAATATTCGTTTTTAATTGTCATTCCACATATTTTTGTTTATTTTATTTATCTATTTTAAGTTGTTGACAAGCCTAAGTAAACCTCGTTTAGAGGACAACCACCTATATCGAAGGTCGCATTAAGCCTTCTCGCCCCAATTAATTGCAATTCCATAATTCCCAATTATTTTCCGTTACAAAAAAATTGTTTCTGAAATATCAAACGATGATTCAAATCGACATTGGCTATAGATGGCAAATTTCTGTGTGAAATAGAACAAATATAGTATAGGTACCTACATTCTTTTGTCAATTTGAAAGTATTAAATATATTATAAGTTTTAATTTTATTATAACTTATTTACCTACTTACCATCATGCTATTTCTTTACAAAGATAAATAGAAGGAATAGTAAAGAAAAAAAAAACAATCAAAAACTCAATATATTTATTATAATGTCAGCGAGAAAGCAAATTTATTCACCAAAAGAATTGCAAGCATAGAACATCAGGAATTAAAATGAGGTGACTCGAAAAAAAATTGTTAATTCGGAAAATATATCAATAAATTTTTACTTCGATGTACCGAGTAACTTCTGTCTATGCACATTTGTACATCCTACCTACCAACGCATTTGGTATCATATTTATTATTACTAGCAGGAAAGCAATCGGCTTAGGCCCTGCGGGCGGCTATTGTGGCCGCTTCGCGGCCAATGACGGCCGCTCCGCGGCCAGTGATGGCCGCTGCGCGGCCAATTGTGTTTGCTGTGCAGCAAACACAATTGTTTACCTATGCCTACGTCAGCCGCTTCGCGGCCAATTGTACGTGGCAAATTTCCATTTTTGCTATTGTGGCCGCTTCGCGGCCAATGACGGTCGTCCCACGGCCAATTGTGTTTGCTCTGCAACAAACACAATTGTTTTCCTTACTGTTACAAAGTTAATAGAATTTGATAATCGGCCTTATTCTGAAGTAAGCAATATTTCTTTTTTTGTTTCTTGACAATTACTGTATAACACTGTGATGCTGTCAACTTTGAGTTTTTAAGTTTGGCTGGTTTAAAAGTAATGAATTCATCAACATTGAGAAAAAATCAGGTTTTAGTGTCTATGGTAGCTGTCAGTGACACAAAAAATGAAACAGCTATCGAATTCTTATTTGTATTTATTTTTATCGATAAAATTACAGCGTCTTATTTATTAATAAATTACATAGCATTTTAGTTTAATGATTATTGATAAATGAATGTATTTTAAAAATATATCATTTTGTAGTCCATTTCACGACCATCATCTTTAATACTATCCACAGAATAAAATGTAAAGATTGGACCTTCTAAACGCCAGAGTACATCTTCGTTAACCAATCGAGCATGTTCATTCTTTGGACACAGTATCGCTCGTTTAGGGGAACATCCGCTATAGAACGTACTTCATTATATATGCTTTGAACATTTTGACTTACACTTTCGTTTGGAATAAGCACTGATGATGCATACTTTCCTTCCACAGGAGGCAGCTTTCCATCGCCTAAATCTAAAAGCCACTGTGTAAATGAATTTTCACCTTCTAAAGCGCGGACATTAGTTTTCAAATTGAAAATAGTAAAATTTTTCCAATGTTTTAATAGATGTCGCTACTAACTGACCGCGAGAAGCCCTTCGACTGGTAGACTTTGTCTAGTCGCCGCCCAAAATAATTACTTTATTGCCAAAAATATCATTATTACCCATTATATCGCGCAGAGTACGTTCAATTATATCTAAAGCTATAACTGGCACCATCGGTGCTTCATCCCAGATGATAACATCAGCTGCACTCATAATTGCACAGTTCTTGGATGTCACTCTGCATGTTGTGTTATTCTATATATCAAGAGGTAAATTAAAAGCCATGTGACATGTACGTCCACCTGGTAATAAAATTGCTGCTATTCCTGTCCAAGCAACAGATAAAACTTTCTTAGATCTTCCTCTTAAAGTATGTATAATAGTCTTATAAAGGAACGTTTTACCTGTGCCACCAGGACCGTCAATAAAGAAACATTTTTTGTTTCAGGTACATCTGAATTTTTTTTACTTAATATACTGTCGAAAGCACAATGTTGTTCTCAATTGAGTTTTCCAGCTATCTCTAACCCTAAAGTACTTTCTAATGCTAAATTAATATCAACCACTTCATTTTAAGTATTGCTGTAATCTGGTCACGACAAACCCTGTGATGTGCAAGAAGAATTTTCATTTATTAATTAATGCCTTTTGAATATACAAAAGGGAACAATTTTGTGCAATTTCTGCAGTAGCACCTTGACGACTAAAGTCTTCTAACATAAAATATTTGAAATCGTTCCACAGCTGCAACGGATCTGATGGGAGGCCATTGCCTCCATTTCATGATTCATTAATCATTAATAAGACAAATAGGTCACGAAGAGCTTTGGGCATCATATACGTTGAAGCTTCAGCCATGCAACGCTGCCATTCTCCAATATCATCGATGAAATGTAGGAAGTAGACAACCATTAACAGTCCGCAAAGATTCAAAGGACGTAGCGCCAGTCACTTGTAAAAGAATAAGTCTTAAATGGTATAATTCTATATTTCTAGGAGAAACGGGGGACATGCGACCAATAATCTTGTCCCCGCCATATTGCCTCTTCTTCCACTGCTTATTGCTGGAAAAAACGTAGAAATTAGTTAAATCCTGATACTTAATATTACATGCCTCATTATCTTGTTGGTTAAGTTTAAACCATGCAGTTAATGTTTTATTATTTGAGGCTGTAAAGTCCAACCAAATTCACCTGATGGAAATAACAATGGAAAAACCATCGGATCTAAATGTTTTGATAACATATTAATACGCTGGAGACCTCCTACATTCTTAGGGTGAACAGCAACATCTACGTTTGGCGGTAACCTACCTTCGTAATCTGCTACATACACAATGGCGACTTCGTTATTATTAGATGGAGCATTATACCTTCTTTGGTCGTCTAACGAAGAACGCGTAAAGAGTAGTTGAATATTCCGCATCTGGCCCCCGTGCTCTGCAACTACAGATTCTTCTTCCTCAACCGCTTCTTTCAACCTTTTGTATTGGAGAGCATATGGACTTACACGACGGATGACATTATCAATAGTTTCCATTATATTTTGTTGACATCTAAGGTTAGACGGATGGCTCATACGTACCCTGACTGCTTCATCCGCATCGTAAACATATAGTTGCGCATATGCCGGCACCTCTCCATCACTCTGCAAGAAGTTCTATGATATACTTCACTTGAAATTTTTAAACAATTTATAAACGATATTTTTCCATTGTGGCAACAGCTATGAAGTAACTTACCCTTTTCAGCACCAAAATGAACCGCTTTGCAATGATTGGCACCTAAATAATGCTGATCTGCAAATGAATTAAAATTGTTAATGGCACATTTAAAATAAGATGTCGCATTTCTTCCTTCAGCATACACTCTTTGCCTAGCATTTTTACGTTCCCGCTGGTCAGCATTCCTTCTTTCACATTCCTCTTCTGTTATGTCTGACACTCTACGTCTGGCATTTCTTCATTCATATTGTGAACTCGAATCGCATTATCAAATTGCCGGTTTGTGATGTTGAGTCTTCCATCGGAATTCTGAAAAATAATAATTTTTATTATGTATAAATACAGAGAAAATGACACGTAAAATGACATTCGCGCCACGCGCTGAGAGACTTTTGAGGTTATACGAGAGATGTTTATGAATCTAAGGTTAAGTTCACTTTGCAATTTAAATAAAATATAAAGCGTAATAAATGTTTAGTAAATAAATGTTTTGAACGTTTATTAAAGCAAGATTAATGCAAAAACAATAAAAAGAAAAGCGTAAACGTATACTTACCGCCAACGATGCGTCAATATCATGGTATGGCCAACACAAAAATTCGTTGACTGCAATTACGTTGGCTGTTTTGAATACACGAATTCCACGAAAATATTTTAAAAAATCTATAATTTCCGATATTTTAATTTTCGATAATTTGGATTTGGATGTTTTTTGATATCAGTTTGTTCGTATTCCTATATTTTTTATCTTTTTAATGTACTCTAAAATGTTTTTTTTTTAACTGGCAACATAAATTATCCGAATGCAGAAACGTACGACATTGGTTAGGGTAATTAATATATAGATTTTCTGATTTGGGTCTTCTGGGGTATTATGCCGTGTTATTACGACCATTTTGGCCGACGTTTCGGATCCCATTGCAGGGACCATGGCTGATGTGTTTCATCAGAAGATCCAAACCAAAAGATTCTGAGTGGCCGTGAAAACCTTAGAACATTCTTATATTTATTATTATCTTGATGAAAATGGCTGATGATGATAATACTAATCATAATCATAATTGTTCAATAAAAATAATTAAATTACTGAAACGAATTAGCAAAATGACTTTTTTTGACAACCGACAAAAAATACGGGAATGATTTTATTACAGTTTTTGTATATCACTTGAAAATTTAGATATTTTTCTAAAGACAAACACGGAACTATAAGCAAATCATGCGTGAAAAGACAAAGCAGAGTGAAACAATGCTCACACTTGTTTTATATAAGTAATATGTAGCGATACCAACGGAATAAAAAATTCCGTTATGTCAACCGTAGTTCAGTAAGCTATAAAAAATAAACAACAACACAACAGGTCGAGTAGGTACTTGCTTAGAAAACAATCTCAAAATCGAATCATTAATATATTTTAAAATTAACTCTATAAGCTCTCTAATATAATATGAAAATACACACACAGTCATTCGTTGACCTTTTAGAAGCCAGAAAAATTGAACGGATGAAAAAACTCCCCAGGACGCCGCGCGGCGGTACATATCAATACACTGCAATGTCGAAAATCGCTGTCCTTCAAAATTATGTAGCAATAAAAATTGAGTTTGTACTTATATATTTCATACGCATTTTGAAGTGACTATTTGAAGCTCTTTTAAGTATAGATAAACGAAATTTAACGCAAAATGTAAACGTAATAGGCATTGTTTTAATGTTTACTTTTTGAAGGACAGCGGGAAGAAGCTAATTTTAAAAAAAATCAAACGTTTATTTTGACGGAGATTATCTCGTTCATTTTTTTTAACCAGCTCAGATAAGCTCGAGAGTCTATACTGTATTTTGTAAAAATGCTTGTGCTGTTTTGTAAAATACAGAACGTTTATTTAATTTTCATTTATAATTTTCATCATTCAAATAAAGATTCCACGTCAATCATTCGACGAAAAGTACCTTCAAAATCCTCGATTTATGACATTCGCAAATACCAGCTCGCGTTTTTATAGGGAATTCAAATATTCATGAATATACTCACTAAATAAAGAGTCTACGAACTTAAGCTACACGCTTTTTACTCCCTTTATATTAACTCGTGGCGTCTTCTTCTCTTCTTGTCTTCTTGTCTGACGAAAAAACTTTGGATCCATTTTAAACCCCTTTTCCGTGATCCAATCGAGTTGAAACTTTACAAGCAGACTCGTGGCGGCGATCAAGAAGATCTATCAAATTTTCGTTAAAAAAAATTAATAAATTTTTGGATTTTTCAAACTTTGATTGGTTTTTTCATACAACTTATTAAATTGTATGAAAATATTTCAACGCGTCTGGTAGACGCGAAACCTGATTATAGTATAATTTTGGATTTTTCGAAATTTTTTATTACTCCCTTTCGTAGCGTCGCCCGACCGAAGCCCAACGCGTAGGTAAAGCGAAAAAAAATGTTTCAACTAGTAAATGAGAAAGGGAGAATAATAAAAACTTGGGTTTTGTGGGTTGCTTTTTACTCCCTTTATATTAACTCGTAGCTTGCTTGCTTGTCGTCGAAAAAACTGGATCGATTTTTAACCCTTTTCCCGTGATCCAATCGAGCTGAAACTTTGCAAGTAGACTCGTGGCGACGATCAAGAAGATCTATCAAATTTTCGTTAAAAAAAATAATAATTATAGTATAGTATAATTTCGGATTTTTAGAAATTTTAATGGTTTTTTCAAATTGGAATCATTACAAAAGTTTGATTACTAGCAACGGCGGCCCGATAACGTCGCGGAATATTTTCTAAATTTGAATTACTCCATCGGTATACATAATAGGTACCTACTTCACTATGAATTTCGAAAATCTAAATTGACTGACAAATGTTTTTAGAATTTAATCTTCAAAGCATGAAGTGTCTTATCAAAGCTCAAAACATCTGACATTTTAGAAATATTAAATTACTGTAAGTTTAGTGTTATGTTATATATTTTAATTCTTCTTTAATTGTTGTTATATTTTACAAAGAAAGGGAGTATAATAAAAACTTGTTTTTTATGGGTTAGTTTTTTTCTTACTAGATTACATATTCTTGATTACATATTACAGATTTTTCTGAATATCTAAGATGCATAATAGACATACATGAACATTATAGACATTATTTTATTATGCTATGTTTTATTTCATTTACGTCTAATATAGGTAAGGACTAAAAAATATATTTTATTTTCAATTCTATTGTCAGAAGAAACAAAACAAAAACACAACCGATAAATGAAGGACTTCTTTTCAGACCCCCCATAATTACATCAATTATCCGTGTATGAATATGATTTTCTTTCCAATTAAATATTAATAAATTACTCGGAGCAGGAGAGCTACGTGAAAACAAAAAGATTCAAAAGTTTCAGCAACGCGAGAGCTTTAATGAACCATTTTTCCTTTATACATCAAATAAGTGCGCCATTGAACCTACTTAAAACGTCTTCTTTTCTTTTGTCCCTTCACAAAGAGCCTTTGAAACACCTAAGAACTTAGACAATTATGTAACATAGATTCAAGGTAACAATATAAGGTTCATATAACACTCATATTCTTATGCTTTTTGTATGCCCTCTTACGCTATTGTTGGGTTGAATTCTTGGCTTTGAACAAGACCGGAAATGTTTTTATAAGTGCGATAGAAGTCGCTGTTCCGCGGTGAGGAAAGCCTTCAAAGGTCTTCCGGCGAATGAATGGTTCGCTGTTCAGGCCTTACATTAAACAAATAACCATCCACAATCAGTGTGGCTGGCACTCTTCGTGCTTTACGCAAATTACAAACCCTTTAAAAAGCATTCTTACAAAGTAAATTAAAATTATGTATTTAGTGAATAAAAAATCTAACGAAATCTCAAAGAATAGTCTGGATATCAAAAATACATTCATCGTTCAATGCACTACAGCTGATTTTTGTGTTATAAGTTGTTATTATTTATTATTTTCTACGCGCATAACATATAATATTAGAGTACACATTCATAACACTCTTGGGATCGACAAACAATAGTCAAATAATTTTTAATTGCAGATTTTGTACAAAAAATAATGTTATCTATTTAAGTCATGTGTTTTAATTGTAGGTTTTGTTCTATTGTCTTCAAAATCATCAAAATCAAAGTCACAAGTAACATTTTTTAGAAGATATAACTTTATTCTAAAAGTAAGTCTGCAAGTTACATTTTTAGTAGATATAACTTTTTTCAAAGATTTGAAACTTTACGCGCGTCTGCGGATCGAGTCTCATTCCAAGAAACCATCAAGTTATTCCTATTTTCACAGTACACGCGTTTATTTTTGCTTGAAAATATTAAGAATATTGATGCCACTGTAAAAAATAAAACAAAGAAAAGCTTTATCTCCATACATCACAGGTATAGGCACATGCGTGGTTAGAACGCCACACATCACTTTCCTAACTCTCTCTTCATGGACTTTCCGACGGCACAAAAATATTGATTGTTTTTAAAAGATAGGAGGCAGAAGGGACCATTTGTCAATTTGAATAATGTTGAGGAGAGCAATAATGAGATTTGAATTCAGCGCACCAACCAAAATATTCAAATAACAACACACATTTTTTATAAATTAATAAACTATTTTAGATGTTGTTAATTTAGGCCCGGTTGTTTCAAGTTCGCTCAAAGTAAGCGGTCGATTAAAGCATAGATTGTTACGAAAACGGATCGTCTGATTGGTGGAGAACGTAAAAATCTATGCTTTAAAAGAACGCTTACTTTGATCGAACTTGAAACAACCGGGCCTTAGTGTCGTAAAACATTCATTCAATGTAAAATTTAATATAGACGTTTCATATTGCAATACAGATGGCCGTTTGCCATCGAAATTTTACTGAAATTTTTTCAGATGGCTTCTTTTGCCAGGTTTTCGGGAGAACCAAATATTAATCAAGATTTGTTATTGCGAATATGTATGCGCTATTTTATTTTTATTATATATGTATTTATAAGATTACGCAACACAGGCAACAATGGTTACAATCGAACAATCATAATACAATAAATACGATGACTAAGATTGTGTTTCTTTAATTCAGTTTTCTTGTTGATAATATTTGATAATATTTCGTACTGAGAATATAAATAATTTTATTTAACTTTAATTGAATGAACCTGTAGGTACGCGAGAAATGCGGTGAATGGCTGCCGGAATTTTTAGTCGTTTTCTCCGAATCGATGTTGAAGATTTATACTTCATACGCTCTGAATAATCACATTTTATCTACAGAAATTTCGTAATTGAAGTAAAGAACAAGAATAAATACGGTAAAATTTACGTCTACTAAAACAACTTAAATAAATAACCGAACGCTTTCAATGTAGATATAGCATTTTCTAATCTTTTAAGATGTTTATTCTCAAAAACATCTGTAATTCAAAATTTTCTTTAATAGGACTGTTCGACCGCTTAATTTGATATCAAACATTGTAAAATTGCCCTAGGCATATTCCCAGAATTGGTCTGGCTTACATTTTATTGGGGGAGAAGGAAGTATCAAGTTAGACGACTATCAATGACAAGTTTGATTTTCGAAACCTGAAACAAACGTTTTTCGCTCGCGTTGTTGAGAACTGTAATATTCAAGCTTTTTCAATACTCAACTTCGATATAGGTAGGTCAATTAATGTCATTTCAACACGTTAATAATGCTGGAAATAAATATTTCTTACAGCCTTAAAACATTGAAAAATTAAATATGACAATAAATTAATTCAATGTGTTTGACGCGATAACCGCACACTTTTACATGATAAATATAGATGACAAATTTTGTTTGTTTTACGATGCTACGCCATAAAATGAACTTACATTATACATTTTATGTTACTCTGCGACTTAGGCCGATGAAAGAATATTAGGAAATTATATATATTGTCACGAAACTCTAAATGTCGAGTAGAATGGTATATAATCGAAGGTTCCCGGACGGACTGGAATATTCTGAAGGAGACCCATATGCACCAAAATACGTCAGAAGTTTCTGGAACTAGAGCGGTTTTAAATAATGCGGAAAGCGTGCGCGGAACAACAATCTAATTTTGACATTTGGCAGCAATTGATAAAGCAAAACAGACAGTGACAGGCGATTTCTGTGAGGATATTTAACCTCACAGAAAACGTAATGAAGTAATAAAATAGTAATGAGCGATTATAACATATTTAAAAAATAATAAAAGATAGATAAGGATTCTGAATAAATAGAATAGGTTTTGTCAACATTGTTGTCTGAATATTTAAGTAATCCATAGTGCCTAGATTCGCTAACTATGCTTTTAGGGATTTCTCATTAATTTTGCTACTTCTTTCCAGGTCATTATGGAAGGCAGAATTAATTTTACTAATAAATGTTTTAATTGTAACGGAATAAGTATCGAACGTCAGATGTCTTTTTTTAATCAATTTACAAATCTAAAAGGCATTTTATTATTACTTATTTAAAGACATTATCAGTATTTTTATATAATCGTTCTAAAACTCTTCACACAAAAAGTATTCGCCTTCCTACAAAGAACAATACACCTAATTGATAAATATATTTTACTCTAGGCTTTTAATTAATTGAGAAATCATTAAGAACATGGTCGAATGTTCAGTTAAATTTTAAATACTATATTATTCCTTTAGTATTTTTATGTCAATAAAATTTAGATTCCTACTATATTATTGTAAGTTACTCACAGATTTATTATAATTCCAAAATATTATGTTTCGGTTCAATTTTTTCGCGTGTCGATTAAAATTTATTGACTGATATAAGTACCATCACACGGCTTACAACATTTAACATGAAACAGTAAGTAAGAGCAGAAAATGTAGACAGAAGGAGAGGGTGTGCTAGGATGAACGTTTCCGATACAAATCCAAGTTTTTTAAACAAATCATGAGTGTTCGGGACACACAGTAAATTGAAGACGTCCGCAAAAATGTAAAAAGACCAGGTAAACCGATGCTGGGAAAATGGTCCTCTTGAAAGTTGGAAGAGCGTGCCACACTATCCTCCCCCGGAAGAAATTGACGTCATACGTATGCTCGTACATTTTATAACATTAAAAAGTCGGTTTCTTTACATTTCTCGCCCTTTATTTGTTCTCGAACACTTCGGACGCGTCCTAGGGGTAGCTGAGTGGAAACATCCAACATTTAAACCAAAGAAATATTCGTTAAGATATTATAATCATGACGTATTTTAACTTTTTTATATTAGTAATAGTATATTATTATAGTATTGTAAAATAAAAAGCTTACGTAATATAATAAAAACATACATTTTATAAAAGTGTATAGTCTGTAAAGAAATAAATCATAAAAAATCTCAGTAATAATGCTTCGAAAGATAATCAGCATTTGAAATTACACGAATATATATATTTTTAATTAATGTTGTTCTTTTTACACTGTTTCCATGAATTTCCGATAATAATTCGTAACAAACCCAAGTTTTCTTCTTAGTCAATCTGGACAATTCGTCTTTCCATCGCCGAGAAGGAAAATTCAAATGCACCCAGATAAAGCGTCCCTCCATTACTTTTAGCAATCACTTATCAGTATCAAAGAATGTTGAGGTTTTCAGTCAATAGAGTTCCTCTCGCCTCCCCCGCCTGCGAGGGAGGCGAGAGGAGCTGCGAGCCCCGAGCCCCGCCTCTTATCGAGGCTCATCCTTTTTACTAGATCAAAACATCGCAATTTTTTTGTCCCCTTTGGATTTTCGATTTATATGCTATCTGCCCAGCACGCTCCACTTCCCCCGGACCGGCACAGAGGACCTCAGAGTCCGGAGACCACTTGAATTTATTTTGATTTACCCGATAATGGAGAAGGAAAATAATTTACAGCAAAGGCTTTCGGTGTCACGCATTATCGCACCCTAACGGTTCTCGCCGGAATGTCCTTGTGGTGGATTCCGATATTTATATCAGTCTGTTCCAAAATACACTTAGCGCACAAAATTAAGTATCTACCCCCGTGTATATACGTGCGTCTTACCTTAATAAACAAAGCGTAAAAGTGTTTATAATTTATAAGAAAACCCTTCCATTACCGGCCGATATCAGCGGAAAGAAGGATTCCGGAGAATACAATTCAAAGTCAAAGAATATTACAACAGAACCTAGAGATCTCGCGCTAGTAATCTCTAGTCAAAATAGGAATTACTTCGCACGTGCTTAATGAATTAAGAATAATTAAGTTTTAGGAGTAAAAACAATGTTTTTTATGCTCTTCTAGAAATTGCGAGAACCTCGCCTGTAGCCTGTAGGTAGCAACCAGGCTCGCTCCCCATCGTGCCTGAGTGGAATATCCTACTTGAAAATGCAGACTTGAAGTATTGAATATTAAGGATGGTATGAAAAGATAGATAATTCAAATATACAAAAATTAAAAAGTTAATGTTCAGATGCATGTACTAGATTATTACAGGGCGAGCGTTGGAGGCTATATCCCAATTATAATAATTCCGTTGTCTGTCTGTCCGTCCGTCGTTACTTAATTTTATAGTATTTTTTTCATTTTTTTATATACATAAGTAAATGATTCCTTAGGAACTGACATGTAAAAATATCATAATTTTTTATGGTTTACAGCTAGTAAAGCAATAGTTCAATTCTTATCTGTTGGAGAAACGGCGTGACTGCAAGCTATTATCGTACCTAAGAAGTTATTCGGGAAAACGGTTAAAGTAATTCAAGTATCACAAAGCCTGACGCCAAAAATATTTGTCTTGTGGAGCTCGCAGAATAATATCCGAATACAACGGTCCTGTGAACTGAAGTGAAAGCAAATAATCATAAATGAGATAGTGACAGCCAACGGAAACAATGGCGGCGGGTCTCAGATAACCTTTCGGAAAATTCACGCCCCATTGATCTTTTAATTATGTCAAACCGCAAATCCTCCCGTGAAGGGTTCAGACAATGGATCTGTTTACTATAAAACGGGCTGTAGCTAATCGAATAGTTACCCGAAACGATTATTTGTTTATATCAGTTTAAGTAAACAGCCTGGTTCATTTTATCTTTATCCTCTTGGCACATTTAGATTACGTACAAATTAACATTTAATCAGAATATTTATAAATATTAATCCGTGTGGAATCAGGGTTTGATAAAATCATTAAATAATTATTAATAGCTTCATCGGAAAAGCAATATTTAAAATTAATCCAATAAAATTTCCGAGACATTTCACCCGAATTAAATTACGGAAATTAAGAAGCGGAATAGACGCACGTGGCATAATTTACCAGAAAATTAAAAAAATACTCTCATTTATGGTTGGACTTTTTAGCGTTTTTGCGTTAAACTCGCATTAATAATATAAGATTTGAAGATATGTCTTTCAAAAAATATATCACACAAATTAAGAAAAGTTCCACGATGCATATTTCTACTTATCAATTCATTATTAAGCTCTTCGTTTCAGTGAAGACGTATCAAAAAGCATATTTATCTAAAGTGAGAACCAGCATTTTACTAAAAAATAATCTTGTTCAGTCGCAAAATCAGTTAAAATATATCTGGTCCAAATTTACCAATCGGAATACGGCGAAATTATATTCTCTCGTCTATTCTCAAGATAGCAATAAACGTTACAGTCATGTCTTGACCGCTATTGTATAACGTTGTACACTTTTTGTCAGACGACATCTCTCATTAAAACTTTACACGTACGTCCCTTCTATACTGCGTCTTACTAACATAACAACTATATGTATGCTAAGAATAAGGGGGACCGTCACTTATTTTTATTTTTCATCGTACTATATAGTATTTGTCTATTGAGTAAGTAATCAAGAAAAAATCAATTAATGTCGTGTCCCAGACCCATTCCATCAAAAAAGATTTAAAGTTGGTTATTCGGTCAAACAGACTCATGCGCATATCTATATAACTAAAAATGTAAATGTTCGTTTGTACAAAAACGATAATCTCTGAACATTCTTCACCGATTGCTTTGAAATTTTGGCACAACGTTGCATTCAAATACGAGGATGTTTGTGTACACCTAATTTGTTTGTATATGCCTACTATTTATTTATATAAATAAAAATGTAAATGTTCGATTGTCCAAAATCTAAAATCTCCTAAAGTTCTTTTTAACACAACGTTGCATTCGAATTCGCACAAATTGTTTGAAAAAAAAGGCGCCGGTAGAGTCCATTCACTTTAGGTAGACTTTTTGCATTAAGCTACAGATACACATGCTTATTTAGTGGCATGTGAGCATGCGCAGTATCGACCTTCTTTAGGCCTTGCTTATTAGTGGCATGTGTGTACGCACATTGCTAGTAATGAGCATGCCACTGTCATTCACTATAGAGAAGGGGTATCTTTGGAGCATGTGTGAACAGGCTTGCTTATTATGAGCATGCTTATGTCATTCGCGGGCTTCGCGGCTAGTATTATCAATGCGATCTTCTCATTCCGCGACAAATGAAACAAATATGGCGCGTTGGGGAGATGATAAAACAATACTTTTCGTGACTTATTATAGGAATCACGAATGTCTGTGGAATACTCGGTCACCGTTGTGTAAAAATAATATAGTGAGAAATAATGTTTACGAAACTTTATTAATAGGCATGAAGGATTCAAATCTTATAATAAAAATTATATAAACTAAAATCAAAAATGTGCGGTTGGAAACTCGGGAACTTTTTTGATTTATTGGATCACTTGAATTTTCTATTTCAGTTTGCAAAGTTTCCATTTTGAACAAGAGCGTCTCTATTCTATGACAAGAGCATGCCACTAATAAGCATGTGTGTTTGATTGTTAGCTTTGGGCATGCTTATTTATGAGCATGCCACTAATAAGCATGCCAGTAATGAGCAAGTGTGTACAGTTGTTATGGCATGCTTATTAGTGGCATGCTTATTAGTGGCATGCTCATTAGCATGCCACTAAAGAAGCATGTGTATCTGTACCTTAACGCTTGTGCTATGAAAATAGGACTAACTTGCTAGTCTGGATGAGGTTCGAACCCGCGACCTTTGGATCACGATGCGAGTGTCCTAACCACAAGACCAACAAGCTACTCGAATGACGCGGTATACCCTAGATAATTTACCTCCTCTTTATATAAAGATTCAATTATCTGTAGTTTTGGATCCCGTGTGTTATTTCTATATATAAACCTGTTTAATGGGAGCACAGCCTTTGGTTTCCTTAGTTAATTATAATAATCCATTTCCTATCATGTTCATATGTAGTATCCTGGTTGATGTGTTCTAGAACTTTCTGATAGTTGTGCATGTAGATGTTCACGCTGCTGCAGGCTTTGTCTCAGATCAGGGCGAGCGAAGAAGTTGGTTAGCTGGATCTGAAAATCGCTTCCGGGCAGCGCTGGCCTGGCCCAGCCTGGATAATTTACATTATCTGGGGCCATTCATCTCGGGAGAGCCGTGGGTCCAAAGCAAGAGGAATATAGTCAGGTCCGTACGTATTTAAGTCGAGATTTATGTCAATAGAGAACCTGAACAGTATTAATTACAAACCAGAGAGTTTGTTAAATTGTTTGTCTTAACTGCTCTCTGGTGTCAAGATAATCTACTCGTCTTATCCCGTCTGATTTTTTTGATTCAACGCAACTTTTTTACCTGTGTGAGATATAAAATAGATATGAAGTTTTGTTTATCAATAAGCAAAAAAAAAACAAATAATTAATTTTGATGTGTTTTTCGGCGATTTATTTTCTAGTAAGCATATTTTTATGAATATTTTTTTTTAATAGAATAGCGAACACGGAATACTTGTCACAACAATATTCTTACTATTTTCAAATTAACTAAACGCTTGTGCTATGAAAATAGGACTAACTTGCTGGTCTGGAGTGGTCTGGAGTAACATTTTACTTTTTCCAGAAAAGTAATGAGCGGAATTTCGAGCTTACAAATATTTTTGTTATTAAAGAAAAGATAAATCTTTATTTTTTAAATCATATACATGTGCGAATCTTTTCCAGGTTATAGACATTTTCCAGAAAGACATTCTTCTATCACAATACATGAAGTAGACTGAATCTCCCAGTTAATTTTTAAAATATCATTAATCCTACGTGAACAATATCTTATTTTATGCAATACAATATCTTATTTTATGGAATTGCATTTCTTGCTTATTAATCTTATTAAATATATTTAAAAATAATCGAAGAGAGAAACCAAACTAAATTTTGTATATTACTCTTTTTACAAAATAAAAATCTTGAAATAAAAAATGTTTACCTTTTTGGGCATGCCGACCCTGTGTGTTTTTGCACTTTAACCAAGAACATAGTAGCATAGTGCTTGCAACTGTGAATTAAGCACATCTGATATCATACTGTGTATATTAACATTTACCATAATACATAAGTAAATAATTTATATAATTTGCATAATGCCGTAAAACTGCTGTGCAGTTTGGCATATCTACAATGTAATAAATATCAAAAAATTAAAAATATATATAAAAAATATATATATATATATATATTTATATATATCTTATTTGCAGTACAATATTATATTTTTTATAGTATTAAATTCAAGTTATTGGAGCTAAAAAAATCTAAAAGATTTCCGTGAGTAGGTATAGTTTATCTTCTGTATTAGTAGCGTAGTTTATTATTTTTCTTTATTTTTGATGTTTATAGCGTTAACTTTGTGGTTGGACATAATTATAAATTTTAATTAAATAACTTTGTATAAACTACTTAAATAATGACTACGTCTACCGGTTTCGGTCCTGATGAAGATTATACGGTGGTATCGAAACCGGTAGACGCAGTCATTATTTAAGTGGTTTACACAAAGTTTTTTAATGAAAAAAAATGTTGTTATTTTTCTAATGTTATTTTTCTCCCTGAATACCGTCAGTACAGGTTCAACACAAAACTTTTGAGGCAGGCCTCGATAATGGCATACGCGTGATTCACATACATATTCAAGTATTTCTTTCTACTTGATATGATCGTATTCAGAGAAAAGGGAAACGTCTTTTTATAATGAATAAATTTATAATAACTTTGTTAACACCACTTTTTAATTAGTTTTTTACACTAACTTACAAGTTTACACAATATTCGTAAGATGTATAAAATAAATAATTCATAATTTGAGACTTGACGTCGCTTTCTTACTGTTTCACACTTTTACCTTATCGTATTATTTTACATTATAAATTTTTTTAATAAATAGGATGATAAAAAATTCTTAGTATTTTCTAGAACCAATTCGATTTTTCCAAAAGGAACGAAGAGCAATAAAATAAAATACCCTTTCCTTCTACGAATTTTCGCACATCCTACCCCTTTTCCTGGAAACTTAATACATCTGTTAACGGTTCCACAATGGACCACCACGTGTCGAAGCCTTAATTCCTAAATCAAGGGTCATGCAAGTTCCAAAAAATAAAAAATTATTTTTACGTCATTTTTTAATCGAGCTAATTTCAGGCAGTAAGGGTGAGATGTCTGGGGAATGATATGCTTATGTATATTTTCCTCTGAGTGCGACTGACAAAAAAAATTAACGCGTGGCATTCAAAACATATGAGTATATTATAAGAACATGGGATGCCATTGCCTTGCGGTGTCCAACAAACTGGACACAAAATAAAGAACTGTATAAAGAACAGAAAAACCAACATCTAGTTACGTAGGTACATAAAAATAAAATGATCTGATTTTTAAAGTAGTTGGATATGTTAAATTGGAATTTATTTTCTATATTTT
>JADDOH010005937.1:0-12145 GCA_016648135.1 Agrypnia vestita
AATACTATTTCTGTACATTATTTACGAGGTAACGCTGTCGAGTTTTTTTCAAATTTGTTATTAATTTTTATTTTTTTATAACAAATTAGTCGATATTTTTCGCAAAAAATCGCGTTTTTCCCTTCAAAGTGTTCCAAAAAATTGAAATTTCAAAAAACCCTCCCAGCGTTAGCTGGAAAAATCTATTATCTAACGAATGAATTTTGATTTTTTGATTTCAGATGATCTAGCACCAAGTTATGATGGACACCGCAATTCTACTTTTTTCCGAGACACGTCCGAATAATTGCTGCCATTGCCGTATTTTTTTATATTTCTTCTTGAAAATGTTACACAATATTTTTCAAATGTCATACTTTAATGTACCATTGGTTTTAATAAAGAGATTTTAACTGTGTCGTCACGAAAAATTCACAAAAACATGCTTTTTTTTATACGAATTAACCTTACCCCCCTTAATAATCGATCCTGCCTGGGCTAGTGTGACTGCGCCTTATTTTCTGATAAGACGCGATGGGTTCCATTGGTTGGATGGATGATTACGAAGTCATGTTACAATAATAAAACGTAGGTATAATGAGGTATTTATGGTCAGTAAAAATGGTTCCCCGCTCTTGCGCATTCTTAAGCATTCTCTCCGGACAGAAGTCACCATACGCTAATACACCCATGTGGTGGTAAACATTTTTTTCCATACCACATGATTTTTTAAATAAATCATTTCAAATCATCATTCAGAAATCTTCTGAATCCGTATGTTCATAATAAATAAAAAACCTTAGATTTCATATAATTGATGGAATTGGCGTTTACATTGTAAAAAATCATAATGATAGACTATTAAAAATATTTAATTACTAGCTGTTCGTACTCGGCGTTGCTCAGGTTAAGAATTTTAGTTAAAAATAAGTTCTTGGGAGGACACAAAAGGAGGGGAAAATATTGCTTATGTTACCCGCCGGGTCCTAAAGAATCACTATGCAAATTTTGGGTCAAATCGGTAAAACGGTGTAAATTTGTATAGGAAAATACAGACATTGAGTTTTATAGGTTAGATATTTACTTTGTATTTATTTTAAAATTTGAACTCGGGTGTAAATTTACCTAACAACATTATCTTCATTAACTTTTCTCCTCTTCTCTCAATATTTCCATTACGACCACAACCACCCTTACCCAGTACCTATCCATTATACATTTATTTTTAACTAAATTACCTAAATTTTAACAGAAACATTGTTAAAATTCTTTTTTTTCAAAAGTAGTCTGTTTGTCTTCACCATTCGATGAGAAATTCTGATTTTCTCGACACTAGGAGTGAAAAAATAAAATATTTTTTTTTAAATTCAAATAAAAATTACAACGTAAATATAATTAAATATTTTTAATAATCATAGATGCTATATTCAGTAGGTACATCTTCCATCACTGCTATCCGCACACGTATTCTGATATCCATCGCATTAAACAATACACTTGGATTTGCTGCAAACAAAACTACTTAACGGCACGGTACAGTGTGTACATTTATGAGCGTGAATGTAAATCTGTAATGTAAAGCCCCCGTGTCTCGACAGCCCTAGCAGAAACCAAAAGGCTTTTAGCCCCGCCATGTTATCGAGCTTCGATATAACCGATAGAGACAATCGGTCGCGTATAAACAGGTGGCGCGGGGACAATGGCATATCGGCGCAGCACCCAGCCAGGCAGCGTGGCTAAGGCCGGCCGCACTTTGGATACGAATTATTACGTACGTATTCGTACGATTATTTTCGTACGTATTGAGCGCGCATATTGATTGCGTCTTGCGTTGTCTTGTGCCAAATGAATAATCTGTATCTTCTGGAAAACTCTTCTTTATTGAACATAAAATATATACATGTTACAGTAAAAATATATATAATTTTTTTTATACTTGTTTAACTTGTGATGACCCACGTAGATAGATAGTGGGTCCTCGTCAAATGACGGTGTTTTCTAGAGATGTTTTCTGTATAATGAAAAATATTATACAGACGTAAAATAGTTGACGCGAGTTTAATTTTATTATTATATATTTCATTTCGAGCTTCTGGTCGCGGCTACCAACTGTGATGACCCAGCTAGTTAGAGAGGGTCTTCCAAACTATTAAAGATGAATTCTGTATTAATAATTTATATAAAAGGCCGTTGCTTAATCGCCACGAGTTGAAATTAAATTTTATCTACTATGTTCAATTGATTTGCCAACTCCTGGCCGCGGCTAACAATGTGATGAATCCAAACGGGGTGACCCATCAAAAATACGTCGTGGTAAATAATATTAAATAATATAAATTTCATTGCAATGAATAAAGTCATTTGCTGTATGATGGTAGCGAAAATATTTGTATGGCGCGGGTGGCAACGGCTGAGGTCGACAGATACGCTGTAACTATAAAAGGATCGCGGAATAAAATATTCTCTTCTATAAAATATATAACTAATGTATTCTATACAATATTAATGCTCTGCCAGTGCTAACTGTACATTTACTGAAAATAATTATTCTGTGAAAATTGCGCTTTTGAATGCAATATTAACTAAAAATATTAACTGACATCTTGGGTTCGCATACGAAATTGATAATACCTAATTGCATTTACTAAGTGTATTACCTAAATAACCACAGCCATACCATCCTGTCCGTCAGGGACGAAACTTAAAACACAGTTATATTTCTAAAAGTGCTACCTCTTATGCGATAAAAATACTTATTACAGTCGGGCTATGAATATGAACTATCTCCGCCTCATAATGGCGCCTGGCACCAATACTAAAACCCTTACTAGAAATAATAAATGCGACTAAATCTCAGTAAATACAATATATACTATTCGTAATACGTAGTTGAATTGGCACATGATTCGTCTAATGGATGAAGGACCCCGTTGTGTATCGTAATAACTTCAAATTCTTTTATAGGAGCAGTGTGGAAACAATTGCATAATATTACGTAATATAAACATCTAACGAACCTAATAATCTATACATTTATGTTACAATAAAATACGTTCACTAGAAAGAATTCGTGTATTAGAAATAAAATATTTTCGATTGGAGACAAACCAGTAAAATCGTTCGAACGGCGCAAGGGGAAAAATTCACACATATTGTGATGATTCAGTAGCTAGTTAGTGGGGTCTTCCAAATTATTAAAGTTTTCTAGACGTTCAAAAGATGAATTCAGTATTAGGATATACTATAAAACGTCGTAGGATAATTTCCGCGAGATGAATTTACTATTATATATTATATTCAATTAATTTGCCAACTCCTGGCCGCGGCTAACAATGTGATGAATCCTATGGGGTGACCCGTCAAAAATACGTCGTGGAAAATAATATAAAATAATATAAATTTCATTGCAATAAATAAAGTCATTTGCCGTATGATGTTAGCGAAAATAGTTGTATGGCGCGGGTGGCAACGGCTGAGGTCGTCAGATACGCTGTAACTATAAAAGGATCGCGGAATAAAATATTATACCTTCTTGAAATATTATAAATAATGTATCCTATGAGCGATATTAATACTCTGCCTGTGCTAACTATACATTTAACTAAAATATATATTATTAACTGGAAATAATTATTCTGTGAAAATTTCGCTTTTGAATGCAAAATTAACTAAAAATATTAACTAAAATATTTCTAACATCTTGGGTTCGCATACTATATTGAAAATACCTAATGCCCTTTGCATTTACTAAGTATATTACCTAAATAGCCACAGCTATACCATCCTGTCCGTCAGGGACGAAACATAAAACACAGTTATATTCCTAAAAGTGCTACCTCTTACGCGACAAAAATACCTATTGCAGTCGGGCTATGAATATGAACTATTTCCGCCTCGTAATGGCGCCTGGAACCAATACTAAAAACCTCACTAGAAATAATAAATGTGACTAAATCTCGTTAAATACAATATATACTATTCGTAATACGTCGTTGAATTGGCACATGATTCGTCTAATGGATGAAGGACCCCGTTGTGTATCGTAATAACTTCAAATTCTTTTATAGGAGCAGTGTGGAAACAATTGCATAATATTACGTAATAAAATCATCTAACGAACCTAACAATCTATACTTTTATGTTACAATAAAATACGTTCACCAGAAGAATTCGTGTATTAGAAATAAAACATATCCGTTTGGAAACAACCCAATAAAATCGTTCGAACGGCGCAAAGGGAAAAATTCACACATATTAAATAACATTGAAATTAATAATCATAAACACTTTGTATTAGCAAATTCTTACCTTGAATGGTTTCGTCTTAGACGTGCATGAACCTGTTCATATTAATTCCTGGGGAAAATAATACATATATTTGCTATTTACGAAATACGACATTTTTGAAGCGAAACTTCTTTATAATAAGTAGATAAGGTCTCGGGGATGGTTTGTTCGAAAGGATTCTACAACAGCCCGTGAGTTTATATGAAATAATAGTTTCTTTGAATGCTAAGTTTTGTTTTTTTAAACCCTCAGCATCTCTGCTGAGAGGGGTTGAGGCTCCGCGCCCGCCTAAACCCGGTGACCGACTTCCTAAGTGACTAAACGGCCCCCCTTGTTCCTCCGGAACTTACTGCATCCCGAGACTCTATCTCTTCTTTACGAGATGTGATCCTGTGACGCCTCTCTTTTAGGCTTATAATTGAGAAGTCCGTACTCTTTTGGTACGAGTTTCTGATGATGTGTGTTGTCTTGAGGCGCCTTTCTTTTAGGCCGGTGTTTGAAGAATCATGTACTCTTTTGGTACGAATTGATGACGACATTAGCCTCCTTTGCGGGCATAGTCAGCGATGTTACAAATTATTGTGCAATCTCATTATGCCTTTTCAGAGCGGCGTCCCACGATTCTGCATCTTGCAACATTTACTTTGGACAAATGTTAGAGTGTTAGTAACATATTTATAATATCCCAGCTATTCCATATGAGTGAATGATTTTTATATTTATTCTGGCCCTGTCTTTCTTACAGAGGACGAAATAGAAGTTAACGTTTTCTATCAAGGTTTTACAGCATTCAAGCATGGAAATCCTTCCAAAGACAAAGGGAACCTTTTTGTTGGTTTAAGTAGTTTGCGCCAGATGAGGTTAGGTGGTCGGTTTATTGACGACCCCGAGCAACAAGGAGGACCCCGCCTTTAAGGGGCCCTGCAGGGGCTTGTGCGGGTTCCACGCCCAAGTGCCGGCAATCATCCACCCCTCAGCCAGCTAGGCTAACACAAACCAGATATCCCCAATCTTTAGTTAGATCTCCCCATTCTGTCCTTTACTCGTCGTTCTGAAGCTACTTGTTAAGCCAGATGTACCGAGGTACTCAAATCATAAAGAGTTAGCTGAAGACCGGATTGCGCAATACTTATGCAATACAACTTTTATAAGGCTACTAAGCATTTCTTATAGAGTTATGTGTATTCAATTGTTAGTACAAATAGTATGAAAATCCCCATACTTTAAAATATATTCGTTCGGAAGAATTTCTCGTACGATTTGGATTGATATCTGGTTATGCAATACATAACGCGTCGACAATTATTATGAATCTATTAAGCACTGCTTATAGAGCTCCGTATAATCAATTGTTAATACAAATGGTATGAAAATCCCCATGCATCAAAATATATTCGTTTGGGAGATATTCCCGTACGAATTGAGCCAAGATCACACAAGAAATCATGATATTAATTATACATTATTGTCACACAAGCAATCGTGATATTAATTATACATTATTGCTCCGATTTTAAATCTTCCCAAAATAAATACATTTCAATAGTGAAAATAATTAATCGATAGAGAATATAAATGTGTTCCTTAGCTGTTACACAGTGGCGGTATGATCCTCTCTGGCACTGATGAATGGTAGATTCCTCCATAAGTCCGGGCAGCAACTCCGTCCGCAAATGCTGTTCTGGAACTCAGGGCTCCGTCGGTAGTCTGTTGGGCAGCGCTCCCGCTCGCAAGTCTGGTCTCGAACTGAAGGGGCTGAGTATATCGTGTTCGCTCCTTTTATAGTAACGATTGCACCATATCCCCGAAATCCACGCTAGTGCAGTGACTCATCCTATGCGCGATGACCTCACCGCCGGCGCTCGCCATTGGCCGGATTCAGCCATCAGGACGGTCGCCTCCGGCTCAACCCGTCGAAAGGTAACGCGTGCCTGTGATTGGTCCGTTTCGTTAAAATAAGAGTAAAGCACTCGCTACACGCGAGACCTGCTGTTCCGTTTCATAAATAATAAAGGCTCGTTCGCACCCACTCACAAGGTCGAGTCTATTAGGATTGGCAAACAATATTAATTTAACACAGAACCATATCCATGGTATAATAAAAAACCTAAGAAATATTACTTGTATAGCCGAATATTCAATATTTTGTTAGCCTCTTGTAATACATGGAATCTTGAGAAGAAATATATCAGGCTTCCACTTTTAAACGATTCAAACCAGAAGAAATATATTTTTGATGTCCATACTTGGCTCTCTGAATATCATTATTTTAAGATTTTCTAAATTTATTAAATCTATCTCTATGTCGACCATCACAGCTTCCCCCTTATTTAGAGAGAGGAATGATCTATCAGATCGAGCCTATCTGCTAAATAACCCAATAGGATAGTATATTTCGTGATACTTATCAAGAGTTTCTAAAATTTTCTTTTAAAATTAATCGTTGTTCTTTCCTTTCTCCGAGTACTATATTTCTACTAGGGTTGAATTCTCTTTCAATGGAACATTCTTTGCGTATTTAAAGCTACTGTAAACCATCTGCCTGTCATTCAAATGAAAAGTGTACAACTAATATAAATATAAGATTTGAAAGCAAAAGGGACTGTATCTAATTTATTCAATTAACTGAAAAGGTTCGATTCTTCATAATCGATTGAATGCCTCAGTAATCTCATCATTGTGTCTGCTAACCACTCAAGCTCCATCCTGTTATCAACACTTAAAAGGAACGCCCCTTCCCCCACTTTGTTCTCCTCCTTGCTTCCCCTACAATGTTACACTCCTAGTGTTCACCACCTCGCAACTCTATACTACTTTCCCCAGCATATACCTCCCTTCCCCCAGAATATACTCCCACTAACACTCCCCACATCCCCTTCAAGCTATACAAACCAACTCAACCGAGTAAATATTAACTGTATATTTCTCCTATCAAATGCGAGCTACGAAAAATTTGAAGTTCCAGAATTATGATAACCTATGAATTAATGTACAATCTATTCATATAAATTTAACAACCAGCTTCCTAATATATAGAGCAAACCCTTCGATCTCAATTTCCTCCGTACACGAGTAAGCATGATGACGATGATGCTTGCTATCCACTCTAAAAAGAAAAGGTGCAGCCCGCCTCCAAATTTTCTAATGACTAGTCGCAAATGGACAAGCCCCTTCAATAACCGTTGGGCGTCGTTTCAACTAACTGTCCAGCTAACCCTCAAAAGAGATGCCCAAAGACGATGCATATTTGTAGAAGAAGTGGCTCCAGATGTCTAGAAAAGTTTCCCATAACTATTCCTTACTAACCTGTCTTCCCCCAAATTGTTAAGCGTTTGTCAAATAATCAGGCGCGACTCCTCCGTATAACTGTAATATTATTCCTCCCAAAACTTATTGAAAACCTAAAACAATTTCTACTTATATGTATACATCCCCATATTTCCCCCCGCTGATGAAAGAATCTCAAGTATATTCAACATTATAAAATTTTAAAGTTTTCCTTTAACAACGCGAACATGTTTAACGAAGTACACTGTTACAAATCAGAAGAGGTAAACCCTAATATCGGTACTAACTGTAGTAGTCGTCACCAACACTGATATCCACAGAAGATGTATGTGTGTAACTGAATCAAGAATTCCTAACGTATAATTCGGCTTGCTATACGACTGGAATCTATTCAAGATCCAAACGACTAATCTTCCTACCCTAATCTAAAAGTAATGGTCACGACGACGCATGAAGGTGGATGAATCTAATGATGATGCTATTACTATATAAAAAGGTTTTTTTCAAAGTCCTCCCGGTAAAATCTATTTTCAAAATTTTTTTTTTCAAAATGTTCCAGAAGAATTCAAAATCTCTCCTGAAAAATTGCTTTTTTATTTTATTTTATCACTATTCAACAGGATTTCTACATACACCCAATGTATAGTAAAAACAATAAATGCTTAATCAATCATAGCGTTACGACTTCTCAAAACTTGAAGAAACTCACATATCGTTAATTCCGGATTTACTTTTGTATTATTTCCAAGAAGATTGCGCCCAAATCCAAAACAACCCCAATATAGATACGTACGAAATTTGAAGTAGTGAGATGTAAACATTTAACAATTATCAACCCTGTATGTGAACCTTATGATCATTAAAGAAGCCAACTGTCCTTCTACCATATCTCATCTCTGTAGTCAAATAAGTTGTTGTTTATTTCTACTCTGCCTATAAATACACTATACCAACGTATATTATAATATAATATATATTAATGAAGATAAAACAATTTCAATTAACGTTGCAATGAAGCGAAACAAAGGAATATATATAAAAAAAAACAACAAAGAAGTCCAATTTTCAATTATTCGTTACTAAGAGAATATATATTGCGCTCTCTATTACCGCTCCCTATAGACTAATACTAGCGAAGGCTCAAAACTTTCTCTGATTTCCGCTAGATGGCGGTAGTATGACCATTTTAATTCATATGCCAGGCCGTCTTGTAAATAAAAATGGAAGTAATTTTATTCTTGTAATTCAAATCAAAATAATTTTAGATCAAAACAAGAAACTCAAATAATTATTTCGTGCAACAATACGCGTCTGTTATTACGAACAAGTCTATCAATCCTGCATACAACAAAGAAATTATAATTAGTTTGAATAACCAGAACCGTATATAACTGTGTATAACAATTAAGAACATATTTAGATAATTAAAATAATTATGGACCATAATAAATCAATGAAGGAAATTATTATTTTTTTTCAATTAATTCAGCAACATTGTAGATTGACATTTTATTTTTTAAGGACAATTTGACGATAAAAAGGTATCTCCGAAACATGCACGTGAAAGTTATCAAATAATATAAGTAGATTTGTAAGAATACTATAATCAATTAATTTTTTGTGTAATTATTATCTGTAAAAATTTAGCTGAATTTAAAGATCTTTTTTTTTCAAATATAGAAACCCTTTTTAATATCATAAAAGTTTTCGTTTTTATATCTTCTTTTCTTTTAGATTCATATATTCTCGTGTTTATATTTTCTACTAAATTGTTATCCGGTTTTTATATTTATTTTTTACTTTTATATTTTTTCCGCTATTATTATTAATTACTATTGCATAACTCGTAAGCGAAAATATTTGCCACTGAACAGATTTTATCTAGCGTGGGTTAATTATTAGTTTATATTAATATAGGAAATTAAATTAAAACCGAATTTTAAGCTATCATAAACCCTCCGTGGCGCGCGCTGAAATCTGTCGCGGTGATCTGCCCGCATTCCAAGTCTATATTTCTTTGCATTTCTTCGGGCGCGACCTGTCCATATCCGCGAAGCAAACAGTCTGTTCATATACGCCCGACCGCGATAGTCAAACTTATCAAACGCTAAATGCTCAAACGTCTTGGGTCTCTGCCGCATCTTCCACGCTTGGGCCGAAACGTGTCCGCTCGCGTTTTATAGGGAAACCGTCGCCGGTCTCTCTAACACGCAGCGCTCGCAAACCCGGCGGCTTTGGCCGTGTTCGGTGGTATATTTGCGAAACACAAACACAAACGCAATAATTAAAACCATTCAAATGTGAATCGTTTGAATCTCAACTACATATTTGTTACACTGCGATCGCAAATCCCGATGGCCCAGGCCGTGACAGTGGTATACTTGCGAGAAAACAAATGCAATAATTAAAACCTTTCAAACGTGAATCGTTTGAATCCTAACTACATATTTGTTATACTGCGATCCGCAAATCCCGATGGTCTTTTTTTAGATTGTGACGGTGGCTTACTTGTGAGTTCGCATTCAAACAATTATTAAAATATTTTTCAAATGTGAATCATTTGAATTCAAACCACATAAAATGAATGAGATATGAAATAAATCACATATTCTATAAAATGGAGCAATACTTTTACAAAGAAACAGGCATTCCAAAATCGAACTAATATATCACAAGGACCAAAATTACTACAATAATTTTCGTTCACAAAATATTAAATAATAAAAATGCCAACTGTCTATATGACAAACAACCTAAAGAAATTTCTAATACCTAGTATCACGTTTGTCTACAAATCTCAGTACGTGGTTCACATAAATGCTCAATCTTTTTTCTTTGATGTCACGGACCGTGGTCCGCAATTGTTTAAATAAAACCGCTTTTATAATCAAATATTTTCTTTCATTTATAATATTAACTAAACCAAAATGATTTTATTACTATGCAAATGAGTCCAACGAATACGCTCCTGTCTGGTCACCGGCACCACTGTGATGACCCAGGTAGATAGAGGGCATCCTAATCAAATCGAGCAGACTGTATTTAATGTCGAAATGATGTTCAATTAATATTATAAAGCATTTTATTGTATTTCAATATAAATCGTTCTCCTGGTCACGGTAAGCACTGTGATGATCCAGGTAGATAGGGGGTCTTCCTAACGTACTAACGAGGAATTCTGTATTAATAATTTATTTAAAAGGCCGTTGCTTTCTCGTCGCGAGTTGATATTTAATTTTAGCTATTATGTTCAATTGATTATGCCAACTCCTGGCCGCGGCTAACAATGTGATGAATCCTATGGGGTGACCCGTCAAAAATACGTCGTGGTAAATAATATTAAATAATATAAATTTCATTGCAATGAATAAAGTCATTTGCCGTATGATGTTAGCGAAAATAGTTGTATGGCGCGGGAGGCAACGGCTGAGGTCGACAGATACGCTGTAACTATAAAAGGATCGCGGAATAAAATATTATACCTTCTTGAAATATTAAAATAATGTATCCTATGAGCGATATTAATACTCTGCCTGTGCTAACTATACATTTAACTAAAATATATATTATTAACTGGAAATAATTATTCTGTGAAAATTTCGCTTTTGAATGCAAAATTAACTAAAAATATTAACTAAAATATTTCTAACATCTTGGGTTCGCATACTATATTGAAAATACCTAATGCCCTTTGCATTTACTAAGTATATTACCTAAATAGCCACAGCTATACCATCCTGTCCGTCAGGGACGAAACATAAAACACAGTTATATTCCTAAAAGTGCTACCTCTTACGCGACAAAAATACCTATTGCAGTCGGGCTATGAATATGAACTATTTCCGCCTCATAATGGCGCCTGGAACCAATACTAAAAACCTCACTAGAAATAATAAATGCGACTAAATCTCGATAAATACAATATATACTATTCGTAATACGTCGTTGAATTGGCACATGATTCGTCTAATGGATGAAGGACCCCGTTGTGTATCGTAATAACTTCAAATTCTTTTATAGGAGCAGTGTGGAAACAATTGCATAATATTACGTAATAAAAACATCTAACGAACCTAATAATCTAGACATTTATGTTACAATAAAATACGTTCACCAGAAGAATTCGTGTATTAGAAATAAAACATTTTCGATTTGAGACAAACCTGTAAAATCGTTCGAACGGCGCAAAGGGAAAAATTCACACATATTAAATAACACTGAAATTAATAATTATAAACACTTTGTATTAGCAAATTCTTACCTTGAATGGTTTCGTCCTAGACGTGTATGAACCTGTTCATATTAGTTGCGTGAGAAAATAATACATATATTTGCTATTTACGAAATACGACATTTTTGAAGCGAAACTTCTTTATAAATAAGTAGATAAGGTCTCGGGGATGGTTTGTTCGAAAGGATTCTACAACAGCCCTTGAGTTTATATGAAATAATAGTTTCTTTGAATGCTAAATTTTGGTTTTTTAAACCCTCAGCATCTCTGCTGAGAGGGGTTGAGGCTCCGCGCCCGCCTAAACCCGGTGGCCGACTTCCTAAGTGACTAAACGGCCCCCCTTGTTCCTCCGGAACTTAC